>CM055900.1:36625055-36663833 GCA_029582155.1 Panopea generosa | reverse complement strand
AGACCCCCTTTATTACTTTTTCCTTTCACCCTCCAACTTAAAATTTAATGAACGCCCCAACATTGCAATCATACTGTTGTAAAATTCATAATCTTCATTTATTTCAGTTAAAACCTTTACTTACATTATATTACTAAGATTAAGTAATATAATTCAATTTGCAATCTAGACACACAGATCTACAAGATATATCGTCAAATACATGTACAGGCTTTGCCACAGGCCATTTAAGCACAGGGACACCAGCGCTTGACTATCAGAAATTGTTTGCCCATAGCGCTTGAATTATTTAACAAAATTTTGCAAAAGCTTACTTTCCTCTTAATCATTATTTTTCTTCGCATATCTTTTCTCAGTTTAATGCCTAAAATAAAAGATACTAAATATGATGACTTAAACTGATTAATGCAAGTTTTACTAATGAAATATATTTCAATGAGTACCTTACAAAGCGCTTGAAATTATGTTGGAAGGTGTTTATGCGCTTTTACCCCAGCGCTTGCATTCCTTCCTATGGAGAACCCTAATGTATTTTTCATATCTCAGCTCAGAAGTTTTGTTTGGAAGAGTAACTTTATTGATTGCTTTTAAAAGTTAACGGGTAAAATAATTTACCTCCATTTTTGAAAATTAAGGCCTATTAAGCTTAACTTTGAGGGCAAATCAATTTAAAATAAAAGGCCCTATGAGCTCACTACTGGCGTACACTTTCATTCCAGTATGTGGTTATTACCAGATACTACAGTATGAAGTTTGAGTAACAGTACCTATACTCTCCGCTTTCAGGACGGGGTTCTTCTCTCGAAATTCTTCATCTGATATAATCGTCCGGCGGCCATCTTGTTCTCCACCCAACAGTTTGTCCCTCTTAGCTCTGCTTCTGTTAAAATGAAGTTGTACTGGTGAGCTAAATGCTTCTGGTTTAATTTACTAGCTGGGCCCCGATTCGCTCAGTCAGTTACGCTTCTGACTATCAATCCAGATGTCGTGAGTTCGATTTGCGCCTGGCAACAGTCTCCATGATGACTGATATACTTCATTGTAACTCATTATGATTCGTCTCTCATTGCTGATTTAAGTGGGAAAGTTATCAGTTACTTTTGGAGATGGGGTGTGCTTAAGGATCCCAGGAAACAGTGTAGGGTTAACTGATCATCTCTTAGCCCTTGATGGCATTAAAATGACGCTAAATATTCAATAAATCAATTCAATTAATTTAATAACCAAGTATTCTGATACAACAGGTCTACATGCGAGGGATGGAATTAAGATGTTTATTTGACTTCCGCTTTGGAATAAGGGGTCTTCCAATGGAAATCCATTCCTGCATAGAGTTATGGTACTATCCCTTGCTTAACCTGCAATAGAATCACTACTTTGCAATAATGGTACTATCCCTTGCTTCACAAGTTATAGAATCTCTACTTTACAATTATGGTACTATCCCTTGCATAAAAAGTTACAGAATCTCTACTTTACGGTTATGGTACTATCTCTTGCTTAACAAGTAACAGAATCTCTACTTTATTTATGGTACTATCCCTTGCTTAACCAGTTAGAGAATCTTCTTTTTACTGTTATGGTACATCCCTTGCATAACAGGTTACAAAAATCTCTACTTTAAAGTCATGGTATTATCCCTTGCATAACAAGTTATAGAATCTTTTTTTAATGTTATGGTACTATCCTTTGTTTAACCAGTTAGAGATTTTTTTAACTGTAATGGTACTTTCCTTACATAAGTTTACAGAATCTCTACCTGACAGTTAACCAATTACAGAATCTCTACTTAACGGTTATGGTACTATCCCTTGCTTAACCAATTACAGAATCTCTACTAAACGGTTATGGTACTATCCATCGCTTAACCAATTACAGAATCTCTACTTTATGGTTATGGTACTATCCCTTGCTTAACCAATTACAGAATCTCTACTTTATGGTTATGGCACTATCCCTTGCTTAACTAGTTAGTAGAGAATCACTACTTAACGGCTATGGTACTATCCCTTACATAACAAGTTACAGAATCTCTACCATAAGGTTATGGTACTATCTCTACTTTATGGTTATAGTACTATTCCTGGCTTAATAAGTTAGAGAATCACTACTTTACAGTTATGCAATGCAACATATAAACATTATCTGCGGGTATTTAAGCATTGCAATTTTGGAATAAAGCATTGAAATTTAAATCAAGGGGTAAAATAAGCATTGGTTATTTTCAATTTCAATGTTGATTAGTTTGTTATAAATGGTAATTTAATAAGAATGTTCACTTTTACCCTTAACATTCTGAAAATAAGCATTGCATACTAATTTAAGAGGTAAAATACTCATTTGAAGAAAATCTTATATGTTAAATAATCACTACTTTATGGTTATGGTACTATCCTTGCATAACAAGTTAGAGAATCACTACTTTACACCACTAAGAACAACCTACCAAATAACAACAAATAAAACACTTAATGGTACTATCCCTTGCATAACAATTAAGAGAATCACTACTTTACAGTAATGGTACTATCCCTTGCATAACAAGTTAGAGAATATCTACCTTATGGTTATGGTACTATCCTTGCTTAATAAGTTACAGAATCTCTACCTTACAGTTATGGGACTATCCCTTGCATAACAATTTAGAGAATCACTACTTTATGGTTATGGTACTATCCCTTGCATAACAAGTTACAGAATCTCTACCTTACGGTTATGGACTATCCCTTGCATAATAAGTTAGAGAATCACTACTTTACAATAATGGTACCAGTGCTCAGATAAGCTGCGTATTTCACTAAAATAAATTTGTTTAAAATGCAAAACATTTTGGTTAATAGCGTATTGGTTATGCAAATAATTTTCCTTTCAAGCAAAACATTGTTAATACATGCAAATCCAAACAGCTATTTCACATTCCCTGTATTTCAGTAAACAGCAAGATGAACTGGTTCCCAGTTAATACCGTTCATACCTCACAAGCTATTAGCAGGGTGAAAGTAGAGGTGAATACCAGTTTATTCAGTCTTCTCACACTAGAGTTTGCATATTATTTGTACGTAGTAAATGAAAGCGTCTAGATGATCAAGATCACACACTTTGACAAACAAGAAATGTCACTGTTAAGTGTCACATGCCCCCCAATATGTCATGATGTTATGTTGATCATTTGTAGCAAGTATCAACAAAACCAATCTATGCATGACAAAGTTACAGGCCGGAAACGAAATCTCACACAAACTCAAAGTGTTGTCAAACAAACTCAAATTGTGACCTTGACCTTTGAGGTACGGTGTGGGTCTTACTTGCGGCATGTCGTCATGTTCTGTTGATCATTTGTTGCAAGTATCAACATAATCCATCTATGCATGACAAAGTTTCAGGCTGGAAACGAAATACCGGACGGAGGACGGACGAAAGGATGCTGTGATTACTGTATGCCACCCAAAATAATTTTTTTTGGGGGGGGCATAAAAAAAACATGTTCTAACCCAAATAAATGTACAATATTGAGTTACGTTTTGCCCTCAGCACCAGTTTCTTCCATAAGTAGATTTAAATCAATAGTATTTAACATTATCAATGAAGAACTGGATCAGAAAATTAGGAGTTGCAAGCAGCTGCATTTGTGCAAGAAAAACTAGCTTGTTCAGCCACATTTGATACAATACTGATAATGCAAATCAAGTTACTGGCAGCAACACCTTTACAATACTGTACAATAGTTTAATCAAGATAAGGCATTTGAATTACTTTCATTTAGACAATTCTCTATGCTTTATTCAATTATTGTAAACTTACTAAGTGAAAATCACCCAATTAAATCTTTGCTTATAAGATTTCACTCAATTATTTTAATTTTGAAGAGTTTTCACTCTATTCAGTCAATTCTTATCTGGGACACCGAGGTACTATCCCTTGCATAACAAACTACAGAATCACTACTTTACAGTTATGGTACTATCCCTTGCATAACAAGTTAGAGAATCTCTGTGGTTATGGTACTATCCCTTGCTTGATCTCTACTTTATGTTAGATCAAACAACACTGTTATCAAAGACTAATGTGTTCATGGTGCACGTGGCAGATGACAGTAGATCAGTTTCAATTTCCTATTCTTACATGTGTTTGGTTGGCAGATTCAGATTAGTTAATACAACTAAAATGTACATGCAACAGACTGGAAGCTTTTCCAGATGACTGATCAGCAGCTAGAACAGTTTAATATCAGTTGCTTACACAATACACATGATGGATAGGCCTGTCTCCATTGGCTAACTAATACAGGACTTTGTCATGTACGAACCACCGAAACAAAAATATAAGAGATATGTTTTTGGATGCTGCAAACATTGTAAACTCTTACTTGATATGCATAATAAATATGTGGTCCAGTGGTAGAGCATCGGCTCCAGTATACGGGGATCAAGGGTTATAAAACAATAATCAAAGTATTCATAAGTCTAATATATATGAAAACCTTAGTATTCACTTGTCTAATATTAACTGAGTTACTAGTATCAACTAGTCTGATATTAACAAAGTAATTAGTATTAACCAGTCTAAAATTAGCTGAGTAATTAGTATTAACCAGTCAAACATTAACTGAATAATAAGAATTAACCAGTCTTATATAAATTGAATAATAAGTATGAATCCAGTCTTATATTAACTAGGTAATAAGTATTAAACCAGTCTGAAAATAACGGAGTAATTAGTATTAACCAGTATCATATTAACTGAGTAATTAGTATAAACCAGTCTAATATGAATTATGAAAACAATATTAAACCAGTCTAATATTAACTGAAAACTTAGTATAAACCAGTCTTATATTAAGTTTAATATTAACTGAAAAATTAGTATTAACCAGTCTTATATTAACTATGAAAATAGTATTAAACGAGTCTTATATTAATTAAGTAAAAAGTATTAACCAGTCTAATATGAATTAAGTAGTTAGTATTAAACCAGTCTAATGTCAATTAAGTAGTTAGTAGTGTAACCCAGAACCTGATCTATTAACCACCAATGAAACAAGAATTGTCAGAAGACAACAAAGCTCGCCTTTGTGTGTCTAAGTCGAAAAAGGGCCATAACTGTGCTAAAATGCAATCCAGAGTTATGGTTCTTATCTCTGTGTGTTTCAATGATGATGGTAAACACACATAAACATTTCATTGACATCCAATGACTGGTTGCATAGATAACTAAAACTTACATGCAAAAGTTTAACCTGGGTGTCTACAGACGCCGGCGCCTACATCGGGGTCGTGACAATAGCTCTCCTTGGACTTCTATGCCTGTGTCCCACAATTCATAGCAATTGAACGCTAACTAAACTGCGATGTCAATCAAAGTTTCCCTAAAGCAACTGACCAATCAGCGTGCTCGTTACAACTGCTATTTAACATACTCAATCGGGAGAGCTGGGTTCGTTCTACAGACTAAGTAGTAAGTATTAAATCAATCTAATATTAAGTAATTAGAATTAACCAGTCTTATATAAATTTAGTAGTTAGTATAAAACCAGACTGCACACTCAGAGCTTCTTAATCAGGGTAAAAAGTTTAAAGGGATTACATTGGCAAGTAAAACAAACACACTTTCAATCCAGACGTTTCCTGTACGGAGTGTGCACAAAATAATGCTTATGTATTGACGTATAACTTTTATTTACTTGAAATTTATCAAATTAACACTTACTGAATATTAGCCAAAACTTTAATACGTCCCGCAATAAAGTATTGCACAATGTTTACATTGAACTGTAAACTTCCTGAACAAAGCCTCAAAAATGATATCGGGAACGAGTCTTCACGATATTATCCGATGATTGATCGGAAACCCGAAAGCAGTTCTTTGAAAACGGCGAATATAAACAAAAACAAAAACGTGGCTTCAGAAACTCGATATTTGTGATAAAGAGGTTATGCAGTTAGACACTAAAGACACCGTATATCTCTTAGTTATAAGTATATCTTCATGCTGGGTGTGTGTATTTAGGACAGGGAATTGACGGTAATATGCCAATATGATCCCTTTAATGGTTATGAGATGCTTTTAAGCCATTTGAATAGTTATTTTATTTTTAAGACCTTTATAGCCTTTTTTCTGATATATTCCCTACAAAGGCTGAGACTTCATAGATCTATTGTACAATTTTTTTTATAAATAACACCAGATGACAAAAAATTTGATGGGAACACCATAAACTACCTTTAATGGAATGACGTCAAACAAAAGGCTGTACAGATTCAATATTTTGGACAAAGTGGCGATCATTATTGTGGCAACACAAACTGAACAGAGGATGAATATTGTCATGACATCATATCACTTTGGTTAATTTTTCATTAAGTACTTCATTAGATTGTGATTCTGTGTAAAAATTTAGGAGTCATCAAGCGTCATCTCGTTTATTTTACTTCGATTGTAAAACAAGTTATAATTACAACTTATACAAATCATGCTCGAAGTCTTACTGGGTAGAACCAGTATTAATTGATTTTTCAGACATTTTTAACATTTTTTTTTTTATACATTAAATTTCAAAAGTTGTGTTATTAAATTGAAAACCCCAGCAGTGATCGGGTGTCGAAGGTCATAGGTTCGATACCTGGCCAGTTCATATCAAAGACTAAAAAATAGTTTTAGAAGCTTCCATGCTTGGTGTTTAAAAAATGATGCTAAATATTCAATCAATCAATCAATCATGGTGTTTTCTATTTAGAGGATAGTTCTAGTTGTAGCCAGTCCGGTGTCAGTATAATGTGGGTGGAGTATCATACCATGTGTCTGCAGCATGATACTTCAGAGCGTGGCAGCGCTTAGAATACTGTCTCAAGTAGACACCATGGCGATAGTACCGAAAACATTGTAGAAAGCGACACTAAACACCATATAACAACAAAAACATTAAAGTGAAAATTGATTTGAATTCTCTGACACTTTGACACATACATAAGAAGGGTTTTACGTCTCACTACACAGTTACACCCCTTTTTTCCCACGGTAAGATGATTCTTACGCTTAAAAAAAAGGGCCTATGTAATTTGGTTTTGTGATTTCTTGCTGCAGATGAGTCAAGCAAAAGTTGGCATAGCATATACTGCAATAAGACATCACTGGTGTTAAAAAAGTGACTTTTATAGTGTTTCAACATGCATATATTTATAAGCATTTAAGGACTTCTTTTTTTTAAAAATCTAAGGGTGTCACCGCACCTTCTTTAAAAAAAAAAAATCAACCTGGTCAACCTACCAGTTATTGTGCATTTTATTGTGGGTTTACATTCCTGCTTTGAAAAAAAAATTCTAAGTGGAATTCTTTTTTTACCATGGAAATCCTAGACCTGATTTTATATAGAACAAAGAACAAAGTTCAGCTGTGTAGTGAGACCTTAAATGCATCCCTTAAACACATCAGCCTGTTCATACATAATTCAAATCGCATTTTCAAAATACAGCTCGTATTTTGCGAGTGGCGAGTGCTTAAATTCGAGCCCTGGCATGCTATATTGGAAAAAAACGTTTTTAGCCAATTTTAAAAGAATAAAAATCCTGATAAATTCCCTTTAAGCTTTATGTTTTGAATATAGTACCACAACAATTCCTTGTTAACAGCGCCCTCTGGCAGTATATATTTTTCGAATGATTTTCGCAGTAATTCCTTTGTAAAATAATCAATATTGATTCAAAATTGTTTCCAATAACATTATCAAATTATTAATTTTATTTCCTGTGATACAATCAAAACTTTCATGCATATAAAATAATAAAATAAAAATTTGTGTTACTTTACGTCTAATCATTACGCCAGGGATGATATATTTGTGGGTTTAAAAACAACAAATTTTGAACATTCACTGATAAATGCACAAAAACGCACTGTTAAATTTTGTTAATTTCGCTAAAATATGACCGAATAAAGTGTGGGGAGGGGGGGGGGGGGGGGGAATCAAGTAAGTTTTTTTTCATAAATTCAAATCAAAATTAAAAAATGAAACATTTAAAAACATAGCTTGCTATTTCAGATGGCTTCATATTTTATGTTAGTATTTATATAGCGTTCACTAGATGTCATCCGAAAGTGTTTCCAACCCTTTTCATTTTCATAAAAAAATAAAAATAAAAATATTTAAAAAAAAAACAACAAAATTCTAAGAGCTAGTCTTATTAAAAAAAACAATGACAAAAAAAACAAAATTTCACCCCTCCCCCTTTTAAAGAAAAATTTGGATGAGAATCTAGCAATTAATTTATAATGACCTATTTGGTTTATTTTAAAATAGTTTGCAATTTGATAAACACCCTTAACAGTTAATATTCATTGCACACAAATTTAAAAAGCAACAAAATACTCATTTGAAGAAAATCTTTTCTGGAGCACTGTGCTTTGGTGCACGACCAAATATGTCACTACTTAGTGACCACTACCACCCACTCCACTGACTCTAGATCCGACAGTGTAAGATGTAGACCGATGACTAAAGCTTATATTTAAACAATCTAGAATCAGACAAAAACGGTTTGGTATGTTTGTGTTCGAATATTGTTCTGTTCATTATGTAACTTTGTATTACTTTCAATGTAAATGTACTAGGATCTATACAAGATATGGTTACAATATACATAACTGCACGATGCAAAGCGTACCTCTTCACCGGTTGTGCAACCGCTCGGAACAAACAACTTTAAATAAATCCATTTGTATACGCAAAAGTTAAGATTGTCACACTTACGACGTTGACCTCAGGTTGTACCTATGACGTGTCCTCTTTGGGGGATTGACTGTAGCCCCTTCTCCCGAACTTCTTCCCCTTCGGCCCATGTTTTTTTTTTTCCTATGCGAGTTCAAAAGTGAAACAACCTTGCGTAATTGGTTTTTTCCCGCCGTCTATAAAATAACACGGTTCCTTGCGCATATAACCTTTGGGTACAGTAAAAAATGTTGCACGCACATAGGCTTAGCGAAAACACATACAGCACAGAATTGGGTAGATCTGTTGATACATGAAATACACTTGGTCAAAGTTGAAATGGCGTGACTTAATTAAGGCCCATTAAACTTCCGAAAGTTTTAATGAGGCCCTACCAGGGGTTTTCGAGATCTGGAAAACATGACCATTTATTTTCATGAATTTCTCTTGTTAAGCCAAACACGACTTCATTGAACTTATGATGATGATTATCTACATATTCAAAGAGCCCTTGTCAATATGTACGACATACAGAGACAAGAGATGTAGAGGGTGAGCCTGATATGCCTGCAGAAAGGACAAGGAAAAGAAGACGGTCCATGGATTTTGCTTATTATGATGATGTGTAAATAATAATAGAGAAGACTATAGTAGACGTTTCACTTAAGGGCTATTTGGTACTTTCAGGGAACTATGTTTAAAACTTTTGGAGACCTAGGGAACAGTGGAAATACTTTTAGAAATCTGGGAAACAAAGACAAAATACTCTCTGGGAACTTTGTCAAATATTTTTGGAGATCTGGGAAACAACAGGCATTACTTTAAGATCCAGCGACCCCCCCCCCCCCACCCACACATACACACCCCTGGGAGGGCCTCTTTAATTAATGTCGGTTTTACTCTTCCGGATGATAGAATAGATGTTTATTTGATCACTGCGAGATTTTGAAAACGAAAATATATAAATATAAAGCACACTAATAGTATATAATTAAGAACGGATTTTGTTAACACATTAATGTTGGTCTCTTTCCTACGTACACATTTGATCAAATATTAGTACATACACTTGATACGGTTCATCAACAGTGAGCGGGAAATTATATAGTTCATGTTGGTGCAATGTAAAGTAACAAAGAACATACGGTGCGTCAAGATTAGCTTCTCCATGTTTAAGTCTTTTCGGTGGTTGAGATGTCGCTGTTTCCGAGGAATTGTCTGACCTTCTCCTAGCAGACATAATTAAACCGTATAGTCGCAATGTAGATATTTTTGTTGTGTCCTACTTCCGATCAACACATGTGCTTGGTTTCTCTTGAATGAACACAAGCCATGAACTATGCGGTGTACACGAATATAATATACCAAACATGTGAATATCGCAAGTCATGTGAGAGGTTATTAGTATTTAGCTGTACACATGTGTAGTGATTTTGACACAATAATTGGTTACGCTGATTTTACCTGTTCTGTATATGCATTTATTTATACGTTTTCTACTATATATATTGCACAAACAATTGTTATAGTAGTATGATACCAGTAACATAGTTTATGTTTGTCTTCTCAAAAATGTTGTCAAAATGTGTTATAACATACATTGAGTTTATCTTATATGAATTTTGTCTCGTGTAAATAACATTGTATGTCATGTAGATCTGTATGTAGAGTGCATATCTCACTGACTTTATTGCCTACATGAGACGCCCCCGCTGACGGTAACACGCCCACCAATCTGCATTGTAATACAACATCGCGGGGGATTTCCAGTTCCGCAGGCGTGGGATTTGACGATTAATCAGTAAATATAAATATGTTATAAAGAGCTACCAAATATCATTAACTACTGTAAATATAAAGACAAATATGGATTTTGTCGACACACTTCACGTCGGGAGCTCTCACGGTCAGCAATGAGGTCAGTAATGTACTGTGTCAGCTGATGTAGCATCCTGGTATGGATATTAGGACAGAGGGGTCTTGTTTGTCACGGTTAAGGTAAAGGCTTATCATTTTCTAGGGACCATTAATCCTGACGTCGAGACACTTCACGCCGAAAGCTCTCACGGTCATAGCTGAGGCCAGTAACTCCTGTTGTGCTGTCAGCTGATGCAACATCCTGGTAAGGATATCGGGATAGAGTACAGGAGTTTGGGGAGTGGATAATAACGTTTTTAAACGTATATACGCTAGGGGGCCTGCAAAGGCGGATTCGGGGGGGGGGGGGGGGCGCACCCGCCCCAAAAAAAAAATTAGGGTGGCATATAGTCCGTCCGTCTGTCTTTCCGGTATTTCGTTTCTTTGTACTTTTGGCATGCATTGATGGATTTTGTTGATACTTGCTACAAATGATAAACATAACATGACGACGTGTCGCGAGTAAGACCCACACCCGTACCTCAAATGTCAAGGTCACAATTTTAGTTTGTTTGACAACACTTTGAGTTTGTGTGAGATTTCGTTTCCGGTCTGTAACTTTGTCATGCATAGATTGGTTTTGTTGATACTTGCTATAAATGATCAATATAATATCATGACATGTCGCGAGTAAGATCCATACCCATACCTCAAAGGTCAAGGTCACACTTTGAGTTTGTTCGACAAAACTTTCAGTCTGTTTGAGATTTCGTGTCTGGCCTGTAACTTTGTCATGCATAGATGGATTTTGTTGATACTAGCTACAAATGACTTACATAACATAACGATGTGTCGCGCGTTACACCCAGAATCCCACTTCAAAGGTCAAGGTCACAATTTAACTTTGGTTAATGACACTTTCAGTCGGATTGAGAGTTCGTGTCCGGTCTGAAACTTTGTCACCTATGGATCAATTTCAAAAACACTTGGCTCAATTCATCAGCATGACATTACAAAGTGGCACGTGTAAGATCCACATGCGTACTTCAAAGGTCAAGGTCACACTTAATGCTTGTTTGACAACACTTTCAGTCTGTGTGAGATTTCTTGTCCGATCTATAACTTTTTTTAAAAACACTTGGCTCAGTTGATAAACATGACATAATTAAGTTTCGCACGTAAGACCCAGAACCTTTCCTCAAAGGTCAAGGTCACACTTTCAGTTTGTTTGATATTGTGTGTCTGGTCTGTGACTTTGTCTTTAACTTGGCTCAATTTATCAAGATGACATGACGACGTGTCATAAGTAAAACCTTTGAGTATGTATGACAACACTTTGAATCTGTTTGAGATTTCAAGTCTGTCCTTTAACTTTATCATACATGGATGGATTTCAAAAACACTTGGCTCAATTTATCAATTGATCAACAATTGATCTGTAACTTACATTTAGGGATTTTAAAATAGCTTGACAAAAGTGATCAGCATGTCATGATAATGTTTCACCTACATTTAACTGTTGAAATACCCAGACCATTACATCAGATGTCAAGGTCAAGTTTACACAAATGTCAAGGTCATGCTTTAATGTAAAAAAAACACACATGAAATTGCATGTCTAGTCTGAAACATTAGTCCATTAATCTTGATATTCATGGATACATCGCTACCTATTATATCATATATTTTTGTTTATTTTTTACAGACCATTTGGGGGCATGTGACACTTAACAGTGACATTTCTTGTTTCTCTACACATTTACCCTGAAGTCTAGTAACCATCTAAACGATTTGTGTTAAAACAAATTAAGCACGTATTTGATGTACCTTAAATATGTACAAACCTATACTTCTAGCATGATGCTTGAGTATATTCTATTGACGCCCAGTGTTTGGTCGTTTTTTAAGGTTTTTTCATTGTCGTTAAATCTTATTGTTTCAGGTAATTTTACGCGAAAAAGTTTGTTATGGCCTCACCATCAACGCGAGAAAAAAATTAAAAAAAGCTGAATAGTTTTTTTACTTGTAGATCATCATCTGCAGAAAAGTCAAACACAGAAGAAAATGTATGTATATGTGCATGTCATGACATGTGTAAATGATTTTAAATGGACCAGTCTGCTAAAACATGTATACAATTAAAATATCTACACTGCGTAGACCAAACCTTCAAAAGCACCAAGACAGAAACAACCAAACTGGTAGACAAACTGAGGCAAACAAATAATCAATACAACACTGAAATCTATGTTTCATCTATTTTCATTCAATGTTATATTAAAAAAAAGATTTAACCAGAAAAACAATATGCCATCGGCCTGCTCCTAACAAGATAATGATGTGCTATGATGTATCTAAGTCTAATTCTAAGTGGTACTGTAGCGTAATAGGTAAGGTGTGCGCCTCTCAATCTCGAGGTCTTACGTTCGAGCCTGCCTAGCGACATTATTTTTTTGTAAATAAAAATGTATATCAAAAAACCTCAAGGTAAACATGTTATTATGTTTATCTTTATTTAAAGGAATTAAGTTATAAATGTATATACATTCACTTAAGTATATTTGCCCCCACCCCACCCCTAATATCGATTTCTGGATCCGCACGTGCGCGTCCCCTCTAAACTAAAATCCTGGATCCGCCCCCTGACCTGCCCATCCCCCATTAAATGTTATTATCCACTCCCCAAGCTTCTGTGTGGCTACTGACTATCACTCGGAACACCTTGGCTATTACTACGCAATAACGAAGATGACGGAATTTGCCGATTATGTACGATTGACTGACTATATGCAGACGGAATAGCGTATTCTTTGGAACGAAAAGATGTTGCAGATATCAACTTTTATACTAAAAAATGTATTGTATATGTGTTTTAAATAGTCGGGGTCAGCGACCTCGTTTGTGCCAATCAGATCCTTATCCACACCGACTCGTAATCCGATGATATGAAAAGTGTTTCCATTTGTTATGTTATGGTAAATCTAATAATAATAAGGAAGAAAAAAAATAGCTGAAAAGAAAATTTTATTAAAATTATGAAAAAGTGGGTTGAGTAATTGGACATCGTATTTTGCGTGTATTATTATTTTTTCCCGAATAGAATTGATCTTTGGTCAAGAATGTGGTTAAAAGGAAATACCACGCTAATAGCGTGTTGAAATAAGCTCAATTTACCAATTAAAAGTTATCTGGTGTTTTTTTTATTAATTAAACGACTTTTATTTCAAAATCCTATTTAAAGAAAATATATATTTTGTATGTTAAAATTTAGAATGAAAGAGATGTTCGATTTTTGCCTATTTGCGGTACGTATCTATAAAAAAGATTAAACTTTCAAAACTATTAAACATTTTCTGTTGCAATTACTAGTCTGCAGTTTGATGTTTTTACGGTTATTTTGACCCTACTACATTACTGATGCATAGACATATGTGTAAGAAGCCAAGTGAACTGTTTACCCTTTTCACAGCCTTGTGTATATGCTTCTTCCAGGATATGTTGGATGACAGATTTACACCCTAGTACCTCGAGGTCTCCTCTGTGGCTAGGGCACGTCCTTTGAGCTTGTAACCAGAGAGTGGTTTCTCTTTCCTATGTACCCGAAGGATGCTACACTTCTTTGGGTGAAAGTCTTTGGAAGTCTTTTTGCATTGAATCTTGCTGTAGATAATGCAGTCATAGAGTCTTGGAGTGAACACAATCTGGTAGATCGTGTATGAAGAGCAATAGTAGTACAGTGCCTAGTACGCTTCTCTGTGATTCACTGCTAACTACGGGTACCTGGTTAAATGTAGCACCATCAGCTATAGCCTAGCCGTTGCGTTCGATCACTGAGAAAGGACCTGATTTAGATGTTGATGTTTCCACGGTCAATCCTAAGTAGCATTCTCTCACGTGGGACGCGGTCAAACGCCTTACTGAGGTCGAGAATGACTATGTTAGGTTGGCTGCCTCTGTCTAAAGATGATGCCAGTTCGTGTACCAAGGTGAGAAGTTTTTAAAAAACAATGCTTTAAACTATGTTTATTTCAATTCGCTTGGCAACATCAACGGTTTGAATCCCGAAAGAATGTTGTTATCAAATGGAGCATTTATATGTATAAACTCCGATCGGGTAGGTATGTTGTTCATGTTCATAGTCACATGTTCATAATGAGTTATGCCTTATAATCAGCGTTTACACAAACCTCTTCTAATGGAGGATGTGTGTTACTGTTATGGTTATAATGTTTATTTTTACTACGCATTGATTTAGCTGCAAATTTATATGTGTCTGTCAGCATATTTACTGCCTTATTTATATCAGGATATAAACATTAATTAATATTAAACATTAATCAATATATCATCACGAGATGTACGTAAAAGTTCTCGGAATTTTTCCATAAAAGAATCACGGTACCTATCTTGCCATCTGTACTTTATATGTTCTTTCTTATTTACAAGAGGCATATTGATCCCAGGACCATTTGGAATATCCCTTTTGTAGTAAACTTTAACTGACATTTAATTGGAAAATGTAACGAGTTTATTACGATTTATAACGTTGAAATCAGAAATACTTGTAGAAAGATCGCTTGATACAACATTGTAGTCAACTACACTAGCCCCATACAGTGAATTTTATTGTTCAAACTAACATTCTTAACATTGTGCAACATTTTATCAAATTATTCATGAAATACATCAAAAGTAGTAAAAAATCACTGTTTGTTGTGTATGAAAGTTTAACTTTTATGAATCAAGAGGTGCAACTTAACTTACACTACAAACAATTAATTAGTTTGATAATATAAGATAACACTATGTTGAATGGTGTTTTCATACACTCAGTATAACATCAAATAAAACATATCTAGATAAATCAAAGTTACTATTATTACACCAAACAAATTAAAAATCATTAATTTTATTGTAACAAATGTTTTAAATTTTACTAACATTACTAACACAAAAAATACAACACGCTTCTTAATTTATGTTTAAAGTATCCTTTCAATGTTAACATCCACCTTTAAAAACTGTTATAATGAGGGGTCAAGATGTCGAGTGGTCGAGATGTCTCAACAATCAGGGGTCGAAATATTGAGGGGTCGAGATGTCCGACAGCCGTATATTCTCCTTTCGGTTCATTACTTTTCTTTCAGGTGCATTTTTAATCGCCTTTTTTAATCACATGACATACAAAATGGCGGAATCCCACAAAGTCAACATGTCAACTTCGTGATAAGATTATATTTGGCTTTGAGACAACATTTCAATATATTGAACATTTTTGTAAGCGCTTTATATTAAAATGCTTTCCGCATAAAACTGTTAGAAATAAACGGTATATCATATGGTTTGGAACGACACTATGCTATGTTTGTGTTTTTGTGCAAATCCGTTCTGTGGTTACTAACGTTAATGTGACAGTCATAATGTGGTAGAAGTAATTAAATCAACCAAGCTTAAAATTTGTCAGTTTTCAAGGATTTATATTTCAAATAAGCTGTAGAGAAATAGGATGTGTACAGTAAAGTGTATAATATCTCAGAAAGTTTTGTGGCAATATTGCTACTCCTTAAAATGTAAGCACATTTTAAAATGTAAACTTGGAAGTATGTTTGCAAGCAACACTGCCCTAGTGCACAGTTATTGACGGTTATCTTTAAATATTATGGCAGGTTTGTAAATTCAATCGTTGATTAATTTAAGGTGATGGGTACTATTTCATTAGTAGTTTATTAGAAAAGTAAAACATGTAAGGAGCTATGTTGAATCCTTGTATTGTGGGTATACTGGTCATACCTAATACCTCGAGTTGAAAAAAATATCAACCATGTAAAGAATGGCATCAATACTTAACAGTAATAAGGTTACACAAGTGTGCTGAGTAAAAAACAGTTTCAGATACGAAATGCAAACAAATGTTGACGCTAACGGAAGTTGGAGCTTTGCCCATGTCTTCCCAGATTGTTATTGAATGAGCATTCGCGGTAATAGGTATATTGCGGTATTAGGTATACAAGGGATACTATAGGGTGGCAGGCAGCCATTTGGAGGAAGAAACAATCTTCACATTTAATTTTGAATATGCGTGTCACTAGTCTATTTCCCTGCTACTGTTATGTGCTTGATAATGAATGTTGCCTTAGTATTTCCCTGCCACTGAATGTCGCCTTACTGTTTCCCTGCTACTATTATGTGTATATTCTCCAATGTCACAGAACCTGTGCTGGATTTGCTATTTCTTAACTCACATGTTGTCAGTTAGAAATGATATTATTAACTAATACTGATGTCACTCTAGAGTAATGATCAGCTTTTTAATATAGTGCGTTCAGTTTAATTATGATAACACATTCCATCTGAAAGTTTACCTTTTAATAGGTGTTTGAGCTTTTTTTATTTTCCATTGTGTACTGTCACTACTAAAATTTCATTCAGATATCCTTGTTTTTTTACCAATGTAACCTTATGGAACAACACCACAGTTATTAGGATGTTTTGATATTGAGGAAATGAACTTTTGTAATATTATGTTTTTAAATGCATATTTTGGGAGACATTAGTTTTAGATTACTGGGGTTACCATATAATCTTTTTTTCATAGAATGAAATTTTGTTCTGCTCCACAAAATTGAATGTATTGAATTGTACACGGCTACTAAACGCCAGCTCCGCCATCAACAAGTGGTGATATGTTCCGCCATTACAGTGATACCTCCACCACTTTTATAAATATATGCATATTTCTCTTTTAAGAAAGTTTTATTAATTAATCCCGATGAGTTCCTGTGTAAGTATTATAATATTTAAATTATTTGCACTCAGGAGAATGTTCTTACAGTGTGCCTAAACATCTAATTGTAGTTGTAATTCGGACATGTATACAAATATGCACAAGTCTGACTCAGGAGAAAAGCTCTTGACAACACAATTTACAAAATATTGAAACTGAATCGTGGCCAACCAGTAGTAAAAGTATTTGTACATGGTACTACATTGCCCAATTTTGAGATCTGTTAATAAAAATATAAGACAAAAAGTAAATCATACTCACGTGTGTACAAATAAAAATACTTGTTAGTTCATTATTATGAAATTTTTTCCATGAAATTTTATTTTTTTCTTGATTTTTGTAATTTCTTTTCAAAATGACAATACAATTTAAACAAAATATGGCTAAAAATATTAATTACATGTAAACCTAACTGCACTCAAGAAAAATACTGGGATGTAGCACAGCAAACAAATTTTTTTTAAAGATGGCCCTAGAGCATTTAAAATTCATATTTACATTGTGTAACTAATTTTTAGAAATATTGTACGATTACCATCCTTAAGTTATTAATAGCTTTGCTTTATAACAGGAAGTTATCAGAATAAAGTGTAATTGATATTTATACTGTTTGAATAGTCAAGTTTATCTGTATGTTTTATGGTAAAATTATACAGGGGTGTAGTGTGACCATTTTGGAAGTTACTGAAGGGGAGGTTGTGTTATAGGTTCTCCCCTTCGGCTAGTGGGGGCCCGGGGGTCTTCCCTCGAAAAACTTTTTGAAATTAAAGTGGCCTTTTAAAACTTTTTTTTTTAAATCTATGTTTTATCGACAAAATATTAGCTCAGAAACTTTAAATTAGTTGAAATAAAATCATTTGTTCATGATTTTAATGAAAGACAAAGCATCTTGGAGAAGAAAAATTCATAACCCATTTGTAAGCATTCACGATTTTAGCATTTACACCTTGGATATTAATGTCAATCTTCATGTCTTTCTCCTGGCAAATTCGTCATTTATGTTTTGTGGCATTTACACCTTGAATATTAATGTCAGTCTCCGTTCCTTTCTCCTGGCAAATTCGTCATTTATGTTTTGTGGCATTTACACGTTAAATATTAATGTCAATCTCCATTCCTTTCTTCTGGCAAATTCGCCATTCATGTTTTGTGGCATTTACACGTTGAATATTAATGTCAATCTTAGTTCCTTTCTTCTGGCAAATTCGCCATTCATGTTTTGTGGCATTTACACATTGAATATTAATGTCAATCTCAGTTACTTTCTCCTAGGAAATTCACCATTCATGTTTTGTGGCATTTACACCTTGAATATTAATGTCAAATCCGTTCCTTTCTTCTGACAATTTCGTCATTCATGTTTTGTAACATTTAAACCTTGAATATTAAGGTCAATCTCTGTTCCTTTCTCCTGGCAAATTCGCCATTTGTGTTTTGTGTCATTTACACCTTGAATATTAATGTCAATCTTTGTTCCTTTCTCCTGGCAAGTTCGCCATTCATGTTTTGTGGCATTTACACCTTCAATATTAATGTCAATCTTTGTTCCTTTCTCCTGGCAAATTAGCCATTCATGTTTTGTGGCAGTTATATTTTGAATATTAATGTCAATATCTGTTCCTTTCTCCTGGTAAATCCGTCTTTCATGTTTTGTGGCATTTACACCTTGAATATTAATGTCAATCTCCGTTCCTTTGTCCTGGACAATCTGTCATTCATGTTTTGTGGCATTTACACCTTGAATATTAATGTCAATCTTTGTTGTTTTCTCCTGGCAAATTCCTGATTCTAGTTTTGTGGCATTTACACCTTGAATATGAATGTCAATCTCCGTTCTTTTCTCCTCGCAAATTGTCCATTCATGTTTTTGGCATTTATACATTGAATATTAATGTCAATCTCTGTTCCTTTCTCCTGGCAAATCTACCATTCATGTTTTGTAGCATTAACTCCGCCAAGCGTACATTACGTAAGTAAACATAAAAATAAACTTTTTCATTTTAAGTCAGTAATTATTTTTTTTATTTAGGTTCAACTGTATGCGAATGAAATTATGATATCGTTCTAGTAAATTTTGTACAATAATCAGACCTATTTTAGTAAGTATTTTGAGGAAATGTTAAATATTTTCTATACGTGCTTGGAAAGGTATACTGATAGACTAGGTCCCATTTTAATGTCAGCAACTTAAGTTTTACATTGTTATTGATGCTAGTTCCGTTAGTAAGTATATCTGAGTACGGTGGATTGACAGCAGAGGTCATTGTCAAAGTTGGAAATGTAGCGGAAAGTAAACATTTGATGCGGGTATTTCCGTAAGAAACAGTAATACAGCTCATTTACACAAGGGAAGGAACTGTGTATACGACACAAACTAATTTGTGCAGCACACAATAACTTATATAAATCGCCGATAGAAAGTAATGTTTTCTGAAGTTTACAGATCAACAAATCTGATTTTAACATGACGTACGCATTTTCCCTACTTTTACCCCCCTTGTGGCTATTTTCTTTTGCTTCTATCGACATTTTAACCTTTTTTATTTTTTAGGCTTTGATTTGAATTGTTACTCAGTAGAGTAACTAAATTTGCTACGCTGTGTGCCTGTTAAATGTACACAATTGTCGGGGTTTTCTCTTTTTCTGTAGTTATTTGACACACGTGATTTATCTACAGGATCAAGAGAGTACATTACCATGGCATTAGAGGCGACAGCTGAGGATGGAGATGTTACTTCCACTAGGAAAGAAGCAGCTACGACAAGCAGGTTAAGGAAGCAACTCGGGAAGTCTGGCACCATTGTGAGGGAGCCTCCTACAGATGATGCCACACACCACGCTGCTGATGATGAATATAGCTTCCTTGCAGCAGTAAGTATACGTCAACATTCTCATTTCAGATTTAGTAGTAGAAACATTCATTCTCAGTTTTTAGTCTGAAAAATTGCTTTTCTTAATCTGATGGAATAGTAAGAAAAGTGGTATTTCTGTTTTTGAGTGGTCTTTGTTATCAATTAGCCAATCAATCTGACTTATAAATGTTGATAAGCCTATCAAAACATGACTTATACAAATATTGATAAGCCAATCAAAACATGACTTACAAAAAAGATCATCAGAGCCTGTTCTAACAAGAAAATTAATAAATGACACAAAAATAAATACATTTCTGTTTGTACTTTTATGGAAATGAACATCCTTCATATGCCGGCAGTTTGATGTAAGAGAAAGTCCTCTACTCAGTTTTAAAGTTAAAAGGACCGCGGCGTGGTCTAGTGGTAAAGTGTCCGCCTCGCATGCGGAAGGTCTTGGGTTCAATCCCTGGTCGGGTCATACCAAAGACTTCAAAAATTGTACTAGAAGCTTCCTCGCTTGACGCTCAGCATTTAGAGGAGAGTTCTGTGGCAATCTTGATACTCCACTGTGACAGCACTTAGAATACTGTCTCAAGTAGACACCGTCGCGATATGACTGAAAAATTGTTGAAAGTGACGCTAAACACCATACAACTACAACAACTTAAAGTTAAAATTACTCATTTTGATTGGAATCACTCTACAGCTGGGAAACCTTCTTTTTTTAAATGAAAACAAAAAATATCCTCTGCTAGAGATGACTCGAATATATAAAATAAAGAAGAAGCTTTTAATAACCTTGTGAATAGTAACCTATTATAACATTGGTGAATGAACAATGTTCATTAAAAACACTTATGAATAAATGTATAAACAATTAATTTGTGACGAAATAAATATGATCATTTACAGCAGTAATGACTGAAATACCGTAAATACTATCAGGATATATGTGTATATTGTAATTACAGGGTAGAGATTTTGAACCATTGAACATCACCCATAAATATACAGAGCAAGAACGGCAGACACTAGCAGCATATGAAAGTCATGATTATCTCCCTTCACACAGTGATATATTTAAATCATGGATCAGGAAACAGAAATCTTCAAGGTATTGTTCATATCTTCCTGTTCATATCCTTTTTCACTTTCCGCAAATACTGAAACATCTCTAAAGTCTTTATTTGAGGATAACAAAACTATATATTTGGATGATCGAAGAAAAATGTTATCAGATGTGTGTGTAAAATATTCAAAATGGCTGATAAAAGTCTGCGAGTCTGTTTATTTGAGGAACTCATAAAAATGATAAGTACATACACTCTAAAACCCCTGGACCTGGGCTGCTTTCAGTACGGTTAATCATGTTTACTCTTTTAATAAACGCAAACGGTGACTAAACAAAAGAAAAATAAATCAACATCTGACTACATTTGGCGCGATCCCTTCATTCATCAAATGTTTGCAAACAAATTAAATAATTCAGAGAATTGACCGCAGCTCAGTTCTAATTAATCTGTTCTTGTTCCATTGGTGGATTACTTTGATTTGTATTTTTTGTTTCTACCCAAAATCAAAATATATTTCTGCTGTTGTTAGATAGAGACTTAAAATGAGAAATTTCAAAATTTTCTCTAAACCCCAGTGCTCAAGTTCTATACGCATGATCAGTCTACTTTTTTCAGATTGTGTTTTTTCATCTTTGTAGTATGTATATTCAAGATGGTCACCTCTTGGATGCATTGGGTTGTTTTGAGAAACACACTAAAACCTTTTTAAAACCGCTGATTCTATTTTAATAAACAATTGTTACAATATTCATTAGGCGGTTTAGATTTATTTTACTGCCCATTATCAGATATGGTAGACGTTACTGAAAGTGAATGAGTTTGAATACGCATCTCCTCTGAAACTTTTATCCGCTGATGATCATTCTTCATGTTGTTTGGTCAACTTTTCTCTGTTTTTTTTTTCATCTTCATAAAATATATGTATTCAAGATGGCTAATACAGCAGACAAAGGTTGCCGTGGGTTATAAAGGGAAATCTAAAACTAGGATAATTATCTGTAAAACTTTCAGTACTGTTAGAATCAATTTTCAAAGTTTTTGTCACAATGTTCCATCGGTGATGCCCTATTAGACTTGTGTTTTTTGTGACTGCAGATTTAGGCATTGACCAACTAATACAAGTTAAAAAAGCTTTTAGTTAATATTCAAATTAAGAAGAATTAACAAAATTTTAGATAATCATATTGACTTTTTTTATCAGTTTTCAGTTTGACATTTGGTTAATGATGGGTCTAATTGGTTTTACTATTGGTGTAATTGGTTTCTTGTTGCATCAGCTCATAGAAAAAATTGCCGACGTTAAATGGGAGATAACTCAGAAATATATAGAGGTGAGTTTACTTTTACGGTATGTAATTAATCATGTAATTCACTTTTAATTGTTGTTACAAAGTTTCATTTTTTACATAAAAATCTCTCTTTCTTCAGAATACTTTGTGAAATAGTGTGTAAGAATTTTTTTATTTTGTTGTTTAAGCATTTATTTTGTAAGTTTAATTTTATAACTTTATAATATTTTCATGCAGGATGGTGATTTTGTGACGGCTTGTTTGTTTGCGACTGGATACAGTGTTGCCTTCATACTGTTCAGTGCAGGTATTGTTATTGTAAGTATAGGTGTTGTATAATGGTTTTGTCACTTTGGTAAAGAGGATGTTTAAATACTATGTATTTGTTTGTTACACACAGGAGATGTCTGTTACACACAGGAGATGTCTGTTGCACACATGAGATGTCTGTTACACACAGTATATGTCTGTTACACACAGGAGATGTCTGTTACACACAGTAGATATCTGTTACACACAGTGTAAGTCTGTTACACACAGGAGATGTCTGTTACACACAGTATATATCTGTTACCCACAGTATATGTCTGTTACACACAGGAGATGTCTGTTACACACAGAAGATGCCTGTTATACACAGTATGTCTGTTACACACAGTAGATGTCTGTTACACATGAAATGCCTGTTACACACAGGAGATGTATGTTACACACAGGATATGTCTGTTACACACAGTATACATGTATGTCTGTTACCCACAGGAGATGTCTGTTACACACAGTATATGTCTGTTACTCACAGTCGATATCTGTTACATACAGGAGATGTCTGTTTCACACAGTATATGTCTGTTACACACAGGAGATTTCTGTTTCACACAGTATATGTCTGTTACACACAGGAGATGTCTGTTACACACAGGAGATGTCTGTTACACACAGTATATGTCTGTTACTCACAGTAGATATCTGTTACATACAGGAGATGTCTGTTTCACACAGTATATGTCTGTTACACACAGGAGATTTCTGTTACACACAGGATATGTCTGTTACACACAGTATATGTCTGTTACCCACAGGATATGTCTGTTGCACACAGGAGATACCTGTTACACACAGGAGATGTCTGTTACACACAGTATATGTCTGTAACTCGCAGTAGATATATGTTACACACAGGAGATGTCTGTTACACACAGTAACAGTATATAGCTGTTATACACAGGAGATGTCTGTTACACACAGTAGATGTCTGTTATACAGAGTATATGTCTGTTACACACAGTAGGTGACTGTTACACACAGTAGATGTCTGTTACACACAGGAGATGTCTGTTTCACACAGAAGATGTATTTTACACACAGGTGTTGTTTGTTTCACCCAGTAAATGTCTTTTACACACAGGAGATGTTTGTTATACACAGTATATGTCTGTTACACACAGTAAATGTCTGTTACACACATGAGATGTCTGTTATACACAGTAGATGTCTGTTACATACAGTAGATGTCTGTTATACACAGTAGATGTCTGTTACACACAGGAGATGTCAGTTATATATATGAGATGTCTGTTACACACAGTAGATGTCAGTTATACACATGAGATGTCTGTTACTCACAGGAGATGTAAGTTATTCATATGAGATGTCTGTTACACACAGGAAATGTAAGTTATACATATGAGATGTCTGTTACACACAGGAGATGTCTGTTACACACAGTAGATGTCCTTTATACACAATAAATGTCTGTTATACACAGGAGATGCCAGTTATTCACATGCAATGTCTGTTACACACAGGAGATGTCTGTTATACACATAAGATATCTGTTTCATACAGGAGATGTCTGTTATACACAGTAGATGTCTGTTACACACAGGAGATGTCAGTTATACACAGTATATGTCTGTTACACACAGGAGATGTCAGTTATACACATGAGATGTCTGTTATACACAGAAGATGTCTGTTATACACAGTAGATGTTTGTTACACACAGGAAATGTTAGTTATACACATGATATGTCTGTTACACACAGTAGATGTCTGTTACACACAGGAGATGTCTGTTATACACAGTAGATGTCTGTTACACACAGTAGATGTCTGTTACATACAGTAGATGTCTGTTATACACAGTATATGTTTGTTACACACAGGAGATGTCAGTTATATATATATGAGATGTCTGTTACACACAGTAGATGTCAGTTATACACATGAGATGTCTGTTACTCACAGGAGATGTAAGTTTTACGTTGAGATGTCTGTTACACACAGGAGATGTAAGTTATACATATGAGATGTCTGTTACACACAGTAGATGTCTGTTACACACAGGAGATGTCTGTTATACACAGTAGATGTCTGTTACACACAGTAGATGTCTGTTACATACAGTAGATGTCTGTTATACACAGTATATGTCTGTTACACACAGGAGATGTCAGTTATATATATATATGAGATGTCTGTTACACACAGTAGATGTCAGTTATACACATGAGATGTCTGTTACTCACAGGAGATGTAAGTTTTACGTTGAGATGTCTGTTACACACAGGAGATGTAAGTTATACATATGAGATGTCTGTTACACACAGGAGATGTCTGTTACACACAGTAGATGTCCTTTATACACAGTAAATGTCTGTTATACACAGGAGATGTCAGTTATACACATGAGATGTCTGTTACACACAGGAGATGTCTGTTATACACATTAGATATCTGTTTCATACAAGAGATGTCTGTTATACACAGTAGATGTCTGTTACACACAGGAGATGTCAGTTATACATATGAGATGTCTGTTACACACAGGAAATGTCAGTTATACACATGAGATGTCTGTTACACACAGAAGATGTCTGTTATACACAGTAGATGTCTGTTACACACAGGAGATGTTAGTTATATACATGAGATGTCTGTTACACACAGCAGATGTCTGTTACACACAGGAGATGTCTGTTATACACAGTAGATGTCTGTTACACACAGTAGATGTCTGTTACACACGTTACACACAGGAGATGTCTGTTATACACAGTAGATGTCTGTTATACACAGTATATTTCTGTTATACACTGTAGATGTCTGTTACACACAGTATATGTCTGTTACCCACAGTAGATGTCTATTACACACAGGAGATGTCTGTTATACACAGTATATGTCTGTTATACACAGGAGATGTCTGTTACACACAGGACATGTCTGTTACATACAGGATATGTCTGTTACACACAGTAGATGTCTGTTAGACACAGTATATGTCTGTTACACAAAAGAGATGTCTGTTACACACAGTAGATGTCTGTTACACACAAGATATGTCTGTTACACACAGGAGATGTCAGTTATACACAGTATATGTCTGTTACACACAGGAGATGTCAGTTATACACATGAGATGTCTGTTACACACAGAAGATGTCTGTTATACACAGTAGATGTTTGTTACACACAGGAAATGTTAGTTATACACATGAGATGTCTGTTACACACAGTAGATGTCTGTTACACACAGGAGATGTCTGTTATACACAGTAGATGTCTGTTACACACAGTAGATGTCTGTTACATACAGTAGATGTCTGTTATACACAGTATATGTCTGTTACACACAGGAGATGTCAGTTATATATATATGAGATGTCTGTTACACACAGTAGATGTCAGTTATACACATGAGATGTCTGTTACTCACAGGAGATGTAAGTTTTACGTTGAGATGTCTGTTACACACAGGAGATGTAAGTTATACACATGAGATGTCTGTTACACACAGTAGATGTCTGTTACACACAGGAGATGTCTGTTATACACAGTAGATGTCTGTTACACACAGTAGATGTCTGTTACATACAGTAGATGTCTGTTATACACAGTATATGTCTGTTACACACAGGAGATGTCAGTTATATATATATGAGATGTCTGTTACACACAGTAGATGTCAGTTATACACATGAGATGTCTGTTACTCACAGGAGATGTAAGTTTTACATTGAGATGTCTGTTACACACAGGAGATGTAAGTTATACATATGAGATGTCTGTTACACACAGGAGATGTCTGTTACACACAGTAGATGTCCTTTATACACAGTAAATGTCTGTTATACACAGGAGATGTCAGTTATACACATGAGATGTCTGTTACACACAGGAGATGTCTGTTATACACATTAGATATCTGTTTCATACAGGAGATGTCTGTTATACACAGCAGATGTCTGTTACACACTTGAGATGTCAGTTATACATATGAGATGTCTGTTACACACAGGAAATGTCAGTTATACACATGAGATGTCTGTTACACACAGAAGATGTCTGTTATACACAGTAGATGTCTGTTACACACAGGAGATGTTAGCAATATACATGAGATGTCTGTTACACACAGCAGATGTCTGTTACACACAGGAGATGTCTGTTATACACAGTAGATGTCTGTTACACACAGTAGATGTCTGTTACACACGTTACACACAGGAGATGTCTGTTATACACAGTAGATGTCTGTTATACACAGTATATTTCTGTTATACACTGTAGATGTCTGTTACACACAGTATATGTCTGTTACCCACAGTAGATGTCTGTTACACACAGGAGATGTCTGTTATACACAGTATATGTCTGTTATACACAGGAGATGTCTGTTACACACAGGACATGTCTGTTACATACAGGATATGTCTGTTACACACAGTAGATGTCTGTTAGACACAGTATATGTCTGTTACACAAAAGAGATGTCTGTTACACACAGTAGATGTCTGTTACACACAAGAGATGTCTGTTACACACAGTACATGTCTGTTATACACAGTGGATGTCCTTTATACACAGTTTAGGAAGTACATACATACACTCGGGTCCCGTTATAACGTGGTCCGATATAATGCGAAACTTGTTATAACGCGTTTTTTCTATGGCTGTCAAATTTAAAATTGATATTTTCAACCTGATTCATTAAAAACTCGCAGTATGACAATTGATAAAAAAACATCGCTTTTAATTGATTTATGCCAACAAACAATGGTCTGTCATATTTATCACAGATTATTCCATGTTTGTATTGCCAAATAATATAGCACAGTGCACCATGGGATATTTATAGCACGATTATGTATTTTATAACATTACTTGAAAGAAGCACACCTGAACACTCACAAGCAGAATTGGTTAGAAAGCGGCATTTATTGTTAATCTTTGAAACTCTTTCAACCAAATGTTTCCCTTGAAAAATTAAAACACATTCTGGATGCAGAAAGGTTTTTAAATGTAAAGTAAATTTAAAATTGTCTTATGTTACAATCTCATTGTTATAAACAACTCTCAGATCCTGCATTTTATACCATACAGTGGCTGAGTGGTCAAATGTAATGACTCAAGGTCACTTATCTCTTATTGCTGAGGTCATGGTATAAGAGAAAGGGTTGGAAGTTAGTTCCCTTTATGTTTGTCAGTTACTTGCAGAAGGATGGCAATATCTCAGATTAGCTCCCTTTATGTTTGTCAGTTACTTGCAGAAAGATGGTGGGTATCTCAGATTATACACTTGATGTCTTACTCTGCCAATTTAACTGAATGCTTTTACCTGACAGGTGATAAAAATGGTACTCAACCTCCTTTTAAAAAATAATTCCCATACTTTTCAGTATCTCCGTCCATGTGCTGGTGGTTCAGGTATCCCAGAGATCACTGGGTTTCTCAATGGCACTAACGTTCGACATATCTTCAACATTAAGACCATGGTTGTGAAGTTTTTCTCCTGTGTATCGTGTGTAGGGTGTGGCCTTCCGGTGGGACCTGAGGGACCTATGATACATCTCGGGTGAGTAGCATTTACTCCCTGTTATTTAGCGAGTAGATTATGAATATGTGACTGTTTCATGCAATTCTAAGTTTGTAGCATGAAGGAAATAAGTCTGTTATAATCCGACCAAAGATATTTATTTAGAAGAATTTTGTATTATGCACACATTTGAAAAAGTTCATTGACATGGTGTATGAAATACTATCGTTGTTAACCTTTACATGTAATAAAGCAGTTATATACATGTAAGTTTATACTAATTTATTTAAGCTTGATTGTGATGAAAGCACAGAGCTTATATGAACCACTCTTGAGTCCACTTCCTGGGTAGAACCAGTACTGAGTGTTTTATTAGAGGCATTGGGTCGAGCTGGGGATCTTACCCTCAACCTCTGGCATGAGCGGCCAACACTATTTCCATTAGACTGCTGCCTCACATATTTTTAAGTGATATTATTGTATGACTGTTATCTTTGGATTTAACAATAAATATAAAGTGCCTATTACCTGTAGACTGACATTATCACACATGTAAGGCATTTGATCATCATATTTTTTTTATTATTTTTTCAGGGCTCTAGTTGGAGCTGGTCTCAGTCAGTTTAAATCAGAAACACTCGGGATAAAACTGCCCATGTTTGAAAAGTTCCGGACATCTGAAGCCAGGTTTGTTTACTAAAATTCTAATCCATAGGAAAGCAGGGCTGAGGTAAATGTTGATATGTTTTTGTTTTTGTAATTAAAGGGAATATACATGTATCAGGAAAACAATTCTATAAATTTCTTAAAAAATAAAGTAATTATTAAATTGGATACAAAGCATCTCATTGTCATTAATGAATAAAATCTGAATGGTTTGGTATGGCAAATATATCAATATTTAAGTGGTAAACTTGAAACGAAATCCCCATTCTAAAAATAGACAGCACTTAAATACTGCTTGATGTCATTCAGACTCTTTATAAGATGAAACAATTTTTACTGCATAAGCCTGTTTCAATGGCAGATCATATCCTTAAATAAAAACACAGGTTTACAGAAATGTGTCTATCGTCTTTTAACAGCACCGGAAGAGACCCAGGCCACTCTTGCATAGACATGAAAGACAGTTAGAATTAAAATCTTTGTAAGAAAGTACATATATATACATGGTCCACACGTGCACATCTGAATCAGGGTGAACACTACCTATTGTTTGCCATATACTAACTTAAGACTGTTTAAATTATTGATTTTGGACACCTTGAGTGAAGGCTGATTACCGGTATATGTAGTTGGTTTATTACACATGTTCACTGACATTAGGTACTGAATAAAAGTTGAAAACACACGTTTCTTTTGAATTTTGTGAATATATCTTTAAGTATTACGCCTTGCATTTAAAATTAGAGTCATGTCACAAAAATCCACCTCATGTCATGATTGGTAAATATTAGCCAATTGAAGTCATCCTTTTGATCAAAACACTGTGTAAACAACTGTCTGTAAAACAGTTCCAGCTGTCAATCAGTCAGCTGAATCAGATTTCAGGAACCATTATAAATATTATCTTAGCTAATCTGCATCAACCAATCATTTGTGAGAACAGGTAAATGCAAACTGTTGTACTGTCATCAGTCACATGCACAAACTCCAGGAGAGTCCTTCCATAAATAATAATTGATTCGCTTAATTTTATGATATTGTTTGATGCTTCAGGAGAAACTTTATATCAGCGGGAGCCGCGGCTGGGGTAGCATCTGCTTTTGGGGCACCAGTAGGGGGTTTGCTGTTCTCCATGGAGGAAGTGTCATCATTCTGGACTGTGACACTGTCGTGGCAGATTTTCTTTTGCTGTATCATTGCTGTGTTTACCACAGATTTATTCAATTCTGCCTTCATGGACTTTGAATATACAGGAAACTTTGGAGAGTTCAAGACAAACAGATATATCTTGTTTGAGGTAAATTGCAACAACTTGCTTTTATGATTTTACTTATTTTATAGATGTCAACTTTCCTACTAGTAAATGTGGGACAGTAGTGTAGTGGATAGTGCTGGCTGACCATGCCAGAGGTTGTGGGTTCAATCTCCAGCTTGACCTGATGCTTCTCAAATAACAACACTCGGTACTGATTATACATGGGAAGTGGACTTGAGATTTGGACATATAAGCTATAAGCTTTCTTCGCAGTCTAAAATAAATTAATATAAACTAACTAGTAAACATGTGTAAATCATGACCTTAATTAAGCAGTAACTTGTCTTAAGCAGCCTCATGTGCCTTGTTCTTTGTTCTTGACAGTAGTGTTAAACAGTCTGTTCTGGGCAACCACCTCATTCAACTTTCTAAAAACTGGACCCAGCTACCTCAGTCGCTAAAACGTCTCACCTTCAATCCAGGGGTTGTAAGTTTGAGTCCCCACCCATCCATAGTCTCTGTTCTACAACAATTATTCTCCCACCTCTGAATATGTGGAGAAGTAGTGAGTGACTCATTGATTAACCACCATTTAATTATTGAAATACTATAGAAAAAAGGGAAAAGCCCGTACAAGCAAATCAACTGTCTTAAAAAGATTTTTATGACTAAAAGAAAGAGTATTCCTTTCCAAGTTGGTGTTTGAGCTAACTGTATCTATTTCAGCTTGTCTCACATAAGATGTCATAAATTCATTAACTATTCTGAAATCAATACAATTACACAGCAATGATTACTTTAACTGAATTCTATTTTATGATAAATCAGTATCTTTTATATATAGCTTATATAAATCTAAAACAAGCCTGTATAACAGATCAAATTGAAATCAAAATAAAATCGCATGACTTGTTTAATATGTCACAAAATATGTTGCCATTTTAAGTGGAAAATCTATTTTAGTCCAACCTAGGTGCATAGCCCAAGTTAGAAAATCCCATTTTAGTATATTATTTTGGCATGTTTAAATAGATATCCTTTTGACAATACAGGGTCAGTGGGTATAGATAGGCATGGTATATTGGGAAAAAAATGTTTTTTGCTGGTTTTACAATTTTAAAAAATACTGATAATTCCCTTTAACAGGAATATAAAAAAAATCCAAGAAAATATTAATTTGTATATTTTCAGCATATTTTACATTTTCAAAACAGGCATGACTTCACTATTTATATTTAAAAAAACACACACAAAAGGGTTATTAAATAATTTCTTAGTAATACTTGGAGATTAATATTTTCATAAGGTTATGTGTTCATAAGTGTAAAGATTGATTCAATGCATGAACATGAGTGAATATCAATGCAAACTAATCAACACTATAAATGTCACACGTGAAGCAGGTATAACATTTGTATACTGAATGGAACAGCTAACCTGCCACTTTTGTATAACATATGTATTTGGTTCTGTTTTCAGATAGACCAAGGGGTAGATGTAAACATACTGATGTTTATACCAACGATGCTGATAGGAATTATTGGTGGTCTTCTCGGGGCAGCCTTCACCATACTTAATCTTAAAATCACACGATTCAGGAAAAACATACTGTATAAAATAAAGAAGGAATGGGTGAAGAAGTTGATACGATTGTTTGAACCATGTCTGATCATGGTAAGTTGTCTGTCAGCAGTAAGGTAAAACAATAGTTCATTCAGGATAAATTTAATGTTTTGCTTGAATAGCTAGGCAGAATTTTAGGGATTTGTTTGTCTGCTGTCTCACGCAGTCATCAGACGCATATTTTGATGAAATTTTATGGATATATTTCTAAATCTGAAAATAAAGTTTTGAATTAAACTGACACAAAAAAAAAATTATCGCTACGCCCACTGGCCACGTGACATTGTTTGTCCAAGTAAATACAATGTAATGTTTACCAGATATTGTTTTGTTTGTCTAAGGAGATATCTGATATGCCAGTGTGTAAGTGATGTAGGTATAATGTTTATAACTAGAAAATTTATATTTACATTTCAGGTAATTGTGACTATTTTCTCCATATTGATTCCGGCAGCCTTCAGCTGTACACAGTTCACATGTATACCATCCGGCAGTGAAGTACCCAAGTATGTTGTGTCATTTGTACCAAATAAAATAGGAGAAATACAGACATAATTATGATTAATCATTATTCAATTAAGTATGAATTGCATGAATATTTCTTGTTTAAAAAATATAGCTGACTTTAAAGTTTTGTCAGGTTTGGATACATGTAGTACTGTTATGCTATAATATTTATTTATTGATACATTAATTGATTTTGAGTGGCAACACTTTGAGTCTGTGTGAGATTTCGTGTCATACATAGATGGATTTTATAAACACCTGCTACAAATGATCATCATAACATGACGATGTGTCACGCGTATCACCCAGACTCCCACTTCAAAAGTCAAGGTCACAGCACTTTCAGTCTGTTTGAGATTTCGTGTCCAGTCTATAACTTTGTCACCTATGGATAAATTTCAAAATCACTTGGCTTAATTCATCAGCATAACATGATGTCTTGTCACGCATAAGACCCACACCTGTACCTTAAAAGTCAAAGTCACACTTTGAGTTTGTTTGACTTTGAGTCTGTGTGAGATTTCGTGACCAGCCTGTAACTTTGTCATGCGTAGATGAATTTTATAAATACTTGATAAAAATTATCAACATAATATGGTGACGTGCTACGCATAACACCCAGGCTCTCACTTTTAAGGTCAAGGTCACAATTTAAATTTGTTTGACGACACTTTCAGTCTGAGATTTCGTGTCCAGTCTGTAGCTTTGTCACCTATGGACAAATTTTAAAAACACCTGGCTCAGTTGATCAACATGACATGATGAAGTGTTGCATTAAGAGCCATAACCTTTCACATTTTCAATTTGCTTGATATTTCGTATCTGGTCTGTAATTTTGTCTTTAACTCAATTGATCAAGCTGAGATGAGGATTTGTCGCATGTAAGACCTAGACCCGTACTTCAAAAGTCAAGGTCACACTTTGAGTTTGATTGACAACACTTTGAGTCTATTTGAGATTTCAAGTCCAGTCTGTTACTTTATCATACATGGATGGATTTCAAAAACACTTGGCTCAATCTATTAATTGATCAACAAGACATGATGAAGTGTCGCGTTAAGACCCAGACCCTTACCTCAAAGGTCAAGGTCACACTTTCAGTTTGTTTGATATTTCATGTCTGGTCTGTAACTTTGGTTTACATGGAGGGATTTTAAAATAGCTTGACACAAGTGATCGACATGTCATGGTGATGTGTTACTTGCATTTACCTGTAGAAATATCCAGACCTTTACATCAGATGTTAAGGTAAAGGTTACACAAATGTCAAGGTCACACTTTAATGTAAAAACAACAACATGAAATTGTATGTCTAGTCTGAAACGTCAGTTCATGACCCTTGATATTCATGTATACATTGCTACCTATTATAAAATATATCATTATTTTCAGACCATTTGGGGAGCAGGGCATGTGACACTTACCAGTGACATTTCTTGTTTAAGACATATTTGGATCTAAATTATGATGGATAATTTTTACAACTGAAAACACTTACAATACTTTGTACAAAGTTTGGACTTTTTCATTAAACTGTGATTCAATTAGAGGAGGAGTCTCTGCAGGACTGGTCTTCTTAACTTGGATCGTTTACATGGGTGAGCAAAAATATGTACAAAACTTTTAATAATAGAGTTTAGTTGACTTGATTGCGTTTTTTGTTACAGAGACGGATGTTTAAATGACACCCAGAATACCATGCATGTAGACGCATATGTAGTGAGATACACCTGCCCACAAGGGAGTAAATGGTTGGTCAATGGCACGACTACCTACACAAATGGGACATATAATGAAGGTATGAACAGACATTTATTTTCTTAATATTTCCACTTCAGATAAAGACATAATTGATGTCATAAGTCAATCTAATCTCATAAAATGATATGACGCCAAATACTCTGATGGGAGGAAAGAGAATTAATTTGACAAATGCAAATTAATATATTCTAATATATTTTCATCATTTAAGTTGCCTCGCTGTTGTTTGGTACCCTGGAGGATGCCGTTACATTTCTGTTCTCACGTGACACACACCTAGAGTTCAACTATCCGGCCTTATTTTCCGTCTTGCCATTCTATTTCATTGCTGTCTCGTGGGCCTGTAGTACAGCTGTGGCCTGTGGAGCACTTGTACCCATGTTGTAAGTAATCATAGGCAAGCACTTGTACAATTTGTAAATAAACAGAGTTGTTGTATATTCTTTAATTTCCCAGCAAAAGATAACCTTAGATAAATGACTTAATTTATTTATTTAAAGAAGGTAAAACATATTTAGTTTAAACAAGGACTTATATATACATGTTGAAGGATAAGAAACTTACTAAATATTGATAAAATAGCACACAAAGGATTAATTATTTGGCAAATGAATCATTCATAATTCACAGGCAACTGATTTCTTGTATTTAAATTTAATTTGTATTTGAGATGTTTTAAAATGTTTTGTTTATGCAAAATGATCTTGAATTAAAGATATTGAGGTTTGAAGTAAAATGACATTTGTTGTTATTTTAGCTGCAGCATAAACATTTTGTAATCAGGAGTACTTTAACAATTTTAAACACAAATTAATGGGAATTATATTGTTTTGATGAGAATTTCATTCTCAATGTAAGAGTTTTGATTTGTGTTCCAGAGGTAAATGGAAGTTAAGATAATTGAAAAGGAGATTTTGTGTGAATATGCGAGCGTTCACAAATCCTTCATCAAATGCCTTTCCTTCTCTATATAATTCCTTGGTTTAAACTAATCTTCCATGTCGTTACACTGATTTCTCTTAAAACTTTCAATCTGTCAAGTAGAGCAATACAGGCCTTTGTGGGCCTCTTGTTATGAAACAGGCTGTTGTATTATTAACATATTGATGGCCAGTACATGTACATTACTCACAGCAAGCATTCAGGAAAAGGTTAAAAAAAAATGTTCAATTCTATTGCAACAGTGTCTACTTGAGACAGTTTTCTGAGTGCTGCCACCATGCAGTATCATGCCGCAGACACATGGTACGATACCCCACCCAGTCACATTATACTGACACCGGGCCTCCCAGATCTAGAACTATCATCTAAATGCTGAGCGCCAAGCAATGAAACTTAATTACATTTTTAAAATATTTGGTATGACCAGACTTGAGATCAAACACACAACCTTTCACATACAAGGCAGATGCTTTACCACTAGACCACTGCTGCAGTCAGGAAAAATTAACAAAAGAGTGGTAACTCCTTTTACTAAAAACAAAAGTTTCATGTTGATCTATACCATTGACATCTATATGAGACATGCATTCCAGGATGGTGGGTGCCTTATATGGTCGTATAATGGGCCGTCTGCTAGTGTCCATGTTTGGTATCTACCTCACAGGATACTGGGAATGGATGGACCCTGGTGCATTTGCACTGATAGGGGCGGCATCATTCTTTGGAGGTGTGACTCGATTAACACTAGCGACTACAGTTATTATGGTATGTGATTTTTAGATGTTTTATATTTAGCTCTACTCTAAGTTATATTTCAGACAGAATGATTATGACAAAGGATCTAATATGAGTGCTCTTAAATCATTGAATTTATTTAATGAGTTGGCAAAAGTATTTTTATGTGAAGCATTTTTTGCTCATGAGCTGGAAGAAATTTTGTAATGAAAGAAATGGAATGTGATATTCTATTTATCTTTTTTTTTTATTTCTCAAAAAAAATGTTACATTTAATACCTAATTCTTTTTCTTTTCATCTCTTTAAGGAACAAGTAAAAATTTGAATTTCCAAGATGCAATTAACACTATGCACCATCAATATGTCAACATCACGGATAACAACACAAAACACTATGCATACACAAGTTTCTGTAATTATGTCAAACATGGATTAATTGACATTATTTAACAGATTTGAATATAAAACTGAAATATTGATGTATAAATGTTGTTATTTTATAATCAGATGGAACTAACCAATGATGTGCAAGTTCTACTGCCAGTCATGGTGGCTGTAATGGTTGCCAAGTGGGTGGGGGATTTCTTCACCCATCCTGTCTACCACGCCCTGCTGGAGCTCAAGTGTATCCCCTTCCTGGACCCAGAACCCAGGGTCACCATTGATAAGAAGCAGTAAGTATGTGAACAGTACAGTAATTGGACTGGTGCTGAAATGTGTTGAATTGCTATTGTTTGCAGTGTTTTTATTATCAATCTCATCATCATCACCGTCAATGTCATCGTCATCGGTTTCAATAGATTTTGTATATTTAACATTTTCAACTCCTCTCTTTTTACTCTGACATAAAGGTTTAATAAAGAAGAGTGTTTAATATAGGCAGTTATTACAATTGTCATTTAGTTTTTAATGTTGTTTTCTATTTTAATTCCTCATAGCAAATCACAATCTTTGATGGTTAGATACAACATACCGGTAGACAGTCTACTCAGTTTTACTTGTTTTTACAAAGGTGTTGTATTACAGTTATTGTCAATATATGTAATCTTTTATTAAAAATTAAGACTGGCTTAAGCCAGTTTTTCATAAATAATTCCCCACCCCTTTCACCCGTAACAAGACTTCTAGTATTGTTTTTCTTGGGTGTATTTTATGTGTGGAAGGGATTGTTTTATCAAATATCTTAAACATTGTATTGGTATTTTTAATAAACTTTTTGCCAAAACAATAATATCAAAATTGCATTCTGTGATACTTTATATTTAATAATTTGCAACACTTAATTAATTTTATATAATATGGCTGATAGTTTGTAAAATTTCCTTTTACTAATTTATCTACATTTTATTTATTATTGAGTATGTATATTTAATGTAACCTGTATATGTGTGTTTTAACCTGAATGAACATCAATCAATCAAGAAGTCAGTCAGTCAGTCCAGATAGTCAGTCGAGGTCGAGTTGAGTCATATGGATTTGTCCGAGTCCTTGCTCAATTTAGACTAATACTAAACACTAATATTAACATACCCGTCTGTCCTATTTCTTGATATCTGCAGGCTGGTCTTGTCCCCCTACTTTATATAAAGACCAATTTTTTCTACATGTTTTATGCATATTTTATAAAAGAGAAACTTTTCAGATATCCGGAGGACAAAGGTCATCTGTAAGTCATTTACAATGTTCAGTATTTATCTGTCGCATGCTTTTCCTTGTATTATTTCTGTATTGCTGCATGTCTGGTCTGCAGTCATTATCTGGCTAGATGATGATAATGTATTTATTGCACCTCATATGAAAAGCACCTAAACTATGAACTCTTTGTTGACCGTTCATGACCTACATCAAGGATTTATAAAGAAGGATAGGAAAACTTGCATCTCCTGGCTAAACAATTGAAGGATAATTATTTGAATAAATAACGAGGGATTAATTATTTGGCAAATTAATCATTCATAATTCACAGGTAACTGATTTCTGTACATAAATTGTAAGTTGTATGTAATTTTAAATGTTTTTGATATGTTTTGCTCATGCAAAATGATCTTGAATTAAAGATATTAAAAATATTACAATTTTATTTTATTTTAGCTGCAGTATACACATTTTGTACTTCAACAATTTTAAACACAAATTACTTGGGATTAGTATTGTTCTGATTGAAATTCATTCTGCATTGTAAATATTTTGATTTGTGTTCCTAAGATGAATGGAAGTTAAAATAATTTGAAAATGAGATATTTTAAGATTTTGCGTGAATATGTGAGCATTCACAAATTCACAGTTAGTTGCCTTTCCTTCACTATATAATTCCTTGCCTACATCCAGAACAGCTAAGGATAAGTAACTCATGGGCTGATCATGTTCTACATTATTTGGCCTTAATTATGTAAAATTTTCAAAAAAGGCCCTTTAAATGATAATGGAATGACCCAAAGGCACAAGGTTTATTCTGTAGAATGAACCTAGCTTTCCCAATTGATGCGTCCAAAAGCAATTGTTACGAGCACACAGATTGGTCAGTTGCTTCGGGGAAAGTTTGAATGACGTCATAATTAAGTAAGTGTTCAATTGCTATGAATTGCGGGACAGGCATAGAATTCCCTGCTTTTTCCATTGGTGGTCAATAGACCTGATTTCGGAGATATTAGGTTCTGGATAGACTACAGGAGGGTAGAGTCTATCACAGAAATTCAGCATGTTTAGGATTAATAATAAACCTGTTGGAATGAGTGTTTCTTGTATAAGACATTCTTAAACAGATAAGTCACACTTTCTGTGAAAGCTCAAACAACAAAGTTTTCATTAATGTTTTAAAAAATTAGGTTTATATGTATCTCACAAATGTTTTTTTTATCTATAAAATAAACTGTAAAATCTGGACTTGGTTCACTCAGTTGGTAATTCA